>CM037869.1:22427528-22445908 GCA_021292105.1 Anadara kagoshimensis | reverse complement strand
AGAAATATAGTTTAAATCCAAAATTGGCTACGTTTTGTAATTACGTCATTGGAACCATAAACAATGTGTTCAAATGTTGTGGAATGATGGGAACTAATTGTCAGTCATGTCAGATGTGGAACCGGAAGCGTGTTTTTTTTGAAATAACACAATTTTTGGTTTTACAGTAATAATGAAGATATCAGCTGAAAACCATAATTGGCTGACGTTTTGTAATTACGTCATTGGAATCTTGAACAATGTGTTCAAAAGTCAAGGAATGGTGGTAACTAACTGTCAGTCATGTCAGATGTGGAACCGGAAGCGTGTTTTTTGAAATAACACAATTTTTGGTTTTACAGTAATAATGAAGATATCAGTTGAAAACCATAATTGGCTGACGTTTTGTAATTACGTCATTGGAATCTTGAACAATGTGTTTAAAAGTCAAGGAATGGTGGTAACTAACTGTCAGTCATGTCAGATGTGGAACCGTTAGCGTGTTTTTTGAAATAACACCACATTTCTGTAATAATAGAATATAGTTTAAATCCAAAATTGGCTCACGTTTTGTAATTACGTCATTGGAATCATGAACAATGTGTTCAACTGTTGTGGAATGATGGGAACTAATTGTCAGTCATGTCAATGTGGAACCGGAAGCGTGTTTTTTGAAATAACACAATTTTTGGTTTTACAGTAATAATGAAGATATCAGCTGAAAACCATAATTGGCTGACGTTTTGTAATTACGTCATTGGAATCTTGAACAATGTGTTCAAATGTTGTGGAATGATGGGAACTAATAGTCAGTCATGTCAGATGTGGAACCGGAAGCGTGTTTTTTTTGAAATAACACAATTTTTGGTTTTACAGTAATAATGAAGATATCAGCTGAAAACCATAATTGGCTGACGTTTTGTAATTACGTCATTGGAATCTTGAACAATGTGTTCAAATGTTGTGGAATGATGGGAAGTAATTGTCAGTCATGTCAGATGTGGAACCGGTAGCGTGTTTTTTGAAATAACACCATATTTCTGTAATAAACAGAAATATAGTTTAAATCCAAAATTGGCTCACGTTTTGTAATTACGTCATTGGAATCATGAACAATGTGTTCAAATGTTGTGGAATGATGGGAACTAATTGTCAGTCATGTCAGATGTGGAACCGGAAGCGTGTTTTTTGAAATAACACAATTTTTGGTTTTACAGTAATAATGAAGATATCAGCTGAAAACCATAATTGGCTGACGTTTTGTAATTACGTCATTGGAATCTTGAACAATGTGTTCAAATGTTGTGGAATGATGGGAACTAATTGTCAGTCATGTCAGATGTGGAACCGGAAGCGTGTTTTTTGAAATAACACAATTTTTGGTTTTACAGTAATAATGAAGATATCAGCTGAAAACCATAATTGGCTGACGTTTTTGTAATTACGTCATTGGAATCATGAACAATGTGTGCAAATGTTGTGGAATGATGGGAACTAATTGTCATCATGTCAGATGTGGAACCGGTAGCGTGTATTTTGAAATAACAACATATTTCTGTAATAAACAGAAATATAGTTTAAATCCAAAATTGGCTTACGTTTTGTAATTACGTCATTGGAATCATGAACAATGTGTTCAAATGTTGTGGAATGATGGGAACTAATTGTCAGTCATGTCAGATGTGGAACCGGAAGCGTGTTTTTTTGAAATAACACAATTTTTGGTTTTACAGTAATAATGAAGATATCAGCTGAAAACCATAATTGGCTGACGTTTTGTAATTACGTCATTGGAATCTTGAACAATGTGTTCAAAAGTCAAGGAATGGTGGTAACTAACTGTCAGTCATGTCAGATGTGGAACCGGTAGCGTGTTTTTTGAAATAACACCACATTTCTGTAATAAACAGAAATATAGTTTAAATCCAAAATTGGCTTACGTTTTTGTAATTACGTCATTGGAACCATAAACAATGTGTTCAAATGTTGTGGAATGATGGGAACTAATTGTCAGTCATGTCAGATGTGGAACCGGAAGCGTGTTTTTTTGAAATAACACAATTTTTGGTTTTACAGTAATATGAAGATATAGTTTAAATCCAAAATTGGCTTACGTTTTGTAATTACGTCATTGGAATCTTGAACAAGGTGTTCAAAAGTCAAGGAATGGTGATAACTAACTGTCAGTCATGTCAGATGTGGAACCGGAAGCGTGTTTTTTGAAATAACACAATTTTTGGTTTTACAGTAATAATGAAGATATCAGTTGAAAACCATAATTGGCTGACGTTTTGTAATTACGTCATTGGAATCTTGAACAATGTGTTTAAAAGTCAAGGAATGGTGGTAACTAACTGTCAGTCATGTCAGATGTGGAACCGGTAGCGTGTTTTTTGAAATAACACCACATTTCTGTAATAATAGAAATATAGTTTAAATCCAAAATTGGCTCACGTTTTGTAATTACGTCATTGGAATCATGAACAATGTGTTCAACTGTTTGGAATGATGGGAACTAATTGTCAGTCATGTCAGATGTGGAACCGGAAGCGTGTTTTTTGAAATAACACAATTTTTGGTTTTACAGTATAATGAAGATATCAGCTGAAACCATAATTGGCTGACGTTTTGTAATTACGTCATTGGAATCTTGAACAATGTGTTCAAATGTTGTGGAATGATGGGAACTAATAGTCAGTCATGTCAGATGTGGAACCGGAAGCGTGTTTTTTGAAATAACACAATTTTTGGTTTTACAGTAATAATGAAGATATCAGCTGAAAACCATAATTGGCTGACGTTTTGTAATTACGTCATTGGAATCTTGAACAATGTGTTCAAATGTTGTGGAATGATGGGAAGTAATTGTCAGTCATGTCAGATGTGGAACCGGTAGCGTGTTTTTTGAAATAACACCATATTTCTGTAATAAACAGAAATATAGTTTAAAATCCAAAATTGGCTCACGTTTGTAATTACGTCATTGGAATCATGAACAATGTGTTCAAATGTTGTGGAATGATGGGAACTAATTGTCAGTCATGTCAGATGTGGAACCGGAAGCGTGTTTTTTGAAATAACACAATTTTTGGTTTTACAGTAATAATGAAGATATCAGCTGAAAACCATAATTGGCTGACGTTTTGTAATTACGTCATTGGAATCTTGAACAATGTGTTCAAATGTTGTGGAATGATGGGAACTAATTGTCAGTCATGTCAGATGTGGAACCGGAAGCGTGTTTTTTGAAATAACACAATTTTTGGTTTTACAGTAATAATGAAGATATCAGCTGAAAACCATAATTGGCTGACGTTTTGTAATTACGTCATTGGAATCATGAACAATGTGTGCAAATGTTGTGGAATGATGGGAACTAATTGTCAGTCATGTCAGATGTGGAACCGGTAGCGTGTATTTTGAAATAACACCATATTTCTGTAATAAACAGAAATATAGTTTAAATCCAAAATTGGCTTACGTTTTGTAATTACGTCATTGGAATCATAAACAATGTGTTCAAATGTTGTGGAATGATGGGAACTAATTGTCAGTCATGTCAGATGTGGAACCGGAAGCGTGTTTTTTGAAATAACACAATTTTTGGTTTTACAGTAATAATGAAGATATCAGCTGAAAACCATAATTGGCTGACGTTTTGTAATTACGTCATTGGAATCTTGAACAATGTGTTCAAAAGTCAAGGAATGGTGGTAACTAACTGTCAGTCATGTCAGATGTGGAACCGGTAGCGTGTTTTTTGAAATAACACCACATTTCTGTAATAAACAGAAATATAGTTTAAATCCAAAATTGGCTTACGTTTTGTAATTACGTCATTGGAACCATAAACAATGTGTTCAAATGTTGTGGAATGATGGGAACTAATTGTCAGTCATGTCAGATGTGGAACCGGAAGCGTGTTTTTGAAATAACACAATTTTTGGTTTTACAGTAATAATGAAGATATCAGCTGAAAACCATAATTGGCTGACGTTTTGTAATTACGTCATTGGAATCTTGAACAATGTGTTCAAATGTTGTGGAATGATGGGAACTAATTGTCAGTCATGTCAGATGTGGAACCGGAAGCGTGTTTTTTGAAATAACACAATTTTTGGTTTTACAGTAATAATGAAGATATCAGCTGAAAACCATAATTGGCTGACGTTTTGTAATTACGTGATTGGAATCTTGAACAATGTGTTCAAAAGTCAAGGAATGGTGGTAACTAACTGTCAGTCATGTCAGATGTGGAACCGGTAGCGTGTTTTTTGAAATAACACCATATTTCTGTAATAAACAGAAATATAGTTTAAATCCAAAATTGGCTCACGTTTTGTAATTACGTCATTGGAATCATGAACAATGTGTTCAAATGTTGTGGAATGATGGGAACTAATTGTCAGTCATGTCAGATGTGGAACCGGAAGCGTGTTTTTTGAAATAACACAATTTTTGGTTTTACAGTAATAATGAAGATATCAGCTGAAAACCATAATTGGCTGACGTTTTGTAATTACGTCATTGGAATCTTGAACAATGTGTTCAAATGTTGTGGAATGATGGGAAGTAATTGTCAGTCATGTCAGATGTGGAACCGGTAGCGTGTTTTTTGAAATAACACCATATTTCTGTAATAAACAGAAATATAGTTTAAATCCAAAATTGGCTTACGTTTTGTAATTACGTCATTGGAATCATGAACAATGTGTGCAAATGTTGTGGAATGATGGGAACTAATTGTCAGTCATGTCAGATGTGGAACCGGTAGCGTGTATTTTGAAATAACACCATATTTCTGTAATAAACAGAAATATAGTTTAAATCCAAAATTGGCTTACGTTTTGTAATTACGTCATTGGAATCATGAACAATGTGTTCAAATGTTGTGGAATGATGGGAACTAATTGTCAGTCATGTCAGATGTGGAACCGGAAGCGTGTTTTTTGAAATAACACAATTTTTGGTTTTACAGTAATAATGAAGATATCAGCTGAAAACCATAATTGGCTGACGTTTTGTAATTACGTCATTGGAATCTTGAACAATGTGTTCAAAAGTCAAGGAATGGTGGTAACTAACTGTCAGTCATGTCAGATGTGGAACCGGTAGCGTGTTTTTTGAAATAACACCACATTTCTGTAATAAACAGAAATATAGTTTAAATCCAAAATTGGCTTACGTTTTGTAATTACGTCATTGGAACCATAAACAATGTGTTCAAATGTTGTGGAATGATGGGAACTAATTGTCAGTCATGTCAGATGTGGAACCGGAAGCGTGTTTTTTGAAATAACACAATTTTTGGTTTTACAGTAATAATGAAGATATCAGCTGAAAACCATAATTGGCTGACGTTTTGTAATTACGTCATTGGAATCTTGAACAATGTGTTCAAATGTTGTGGAATGATGGGAACTAATTGTCAGTCATGTCAGATGTGGAACCGGAAGCGTGTTTTTTGAAATAACACAATTTTTGGTTTTACAGTAATAATAAAGATATCAGCTGAAAACCATAATTGGCTGACGTTTTGTAATTACGTGATTGGAATCTTGAACAATGTGTTCAAAAGTCAAGGAATGGTGGTAACTAACTGTCAGTCATGTCAGATGTGGAACCGGTAGCGTGTTTTTTGAAATAACACCATATTTCTGTAATAAACAGAAATATAGTTTAAATCCAAAATTGGCTCACGTTTTGTAATTACGTCATTGGAATCATGAACAATGTGTTCAAATGTTGTGGAATGATGGGAACTAATTGTCAGTCATGTCAGATGTGGAACCGGAAGCGTGTTTTTTGAAATAACACAATTTTTGGTTTTACAGTAATAATGAAGATATCAGCTGAAAACCATAATTGGCTGACGTTTTGTAATTACGTCATTGGAATCTTGAACAATGTGTTCAAATGTTGTGGAATGATGGGAAGTAATTGTCAGTCATGTCAGATGTGGAACCGGAAGCGTGTTTTTGAAATAACACCATATTTCTGTAATAAACAGAAATATAGTTTAAATCCAAAATTGGCTTACGTTTTGTAATTACGTCATTGGAATCATGAACAATGTGTTCAAATGTTGTGGAATGATGGGAACTAATTGTCAGTCATGTCAGATGTGGAACCGGAAGCGTGTTTTTTGAAATAACACAATTTTGGTTTTACAGTAATAATGAAGATATCAGCTGAAAACCATAATTGGCTGACGTTTTGTAATTACGTCATTGGAATCTTGAACAATGTGTTCAAATGTTGTGGAATGATGGGAACTAATTGTCAGTCATGTCAGATGTGGAACCGGAAGCGTGTTTTTTGAAATAACACAATTTTTGGTTTTACAGTAATAATGAAGATATCAGCTGAAAACCATAATTGGCTGACGTTTTGTAATTACGTCATTGGAATCATGAACAATGTGTGCAAATGTTGTTGAATGATGGGAACTAATTGTCAGTCATGTCAGATGTGGAACCGGTAGCGTGTATTTTGAAATAACACCATATTTCTGTAATAAACAGAAATATAGTTTTAATCCAAAATTGGTTTACGTTTTGTAATTACGTCATTAGAATCATGAACAATGTGTTCAAATGTTGTGGAATGATGGGAACTAATTGTCAGTCATGTCAGATGTGGAACCGGAAGCGTTTTTTGAAATAACACAATTTTTGGTTTACAGTAATAATGAAGATATCAGCTGAAAACCATAATTGGCTGACGTTTTGTAATTACGTCATTGGAATCTTGAACAATGTGTTCAAAAGTCAAGGAATGGTGGTAACTAACTGTCAGTCATGTCAGATGTGGAACCGGAAGCGTGTTTTTTGAAATAACACAATTTTTGGTTTTACAGTAATAATGAAGATATCAGCTGAAAACCATAATTGGCTGGGTTTTGTACGTCATTGGAATCTTGAACAATGTGTTCAAAAGTCAAGGAATGGTGGTAACTAACTGTCAGTCATGTCAGATGTGGAACCGGTAGCGTGTTTTTTGAAATAACACCATATTTCTGTAATAAACAGAAATATAGTTTAAATCCAAAATTGGCTCACGTTTTGTAATTACGTCATTGGAATCATGAAGAATGTGTTCAAATGTTGTGGAATGATGGGAACTAATTGTCAGTCATGTCAGATGTGGAACCGGAAGCGTGTTTTTTGAAATAACACAATTTTTGGTTTTACAGTAATAATGAAGATATCAGCTGAAAACCATAATTGGCTGACGTTTTGTAATTACGTCATTGGAATCTTGAACAATGTGTTCAAATGTTGTGGAATGATGGGAACTAATTGTCAGTCATGTCAGATGTGGAACCGGAAGCGTTTTTTGAAATAACACAATTTTTGGTTTTACAGTAATAATGAAGATATCAGCTGAAAACCATAATTGGCTGACGTTTTGTAATTACGTCATTGGAATCTTGAACAATGTGTTCAAATGTTGTGGAATGATGGGAAGTAATTGTCAGTCATGTCAGATGTGGAACCGGTAGCGTGTTTTTGAAATAACACCATATTTCTGTAATAAACAGAAATATAGTTTAAATCCAAAATTGGCTGACGTTTTGTAATTACGTCATTGGAATCATGAACAATGTGTTCAAATGTTGTGGAATGATGGGAACTAATTGTCAGTCATGTCAGATGTGGAACCGGTAGCGTGTTTTTTGAAATAACACCATATTTCTGTAATAAATAGAAATATAGTTTAAATCCAAAATTGGCTCACGTTTTGTAATTACGTCATTGGAATCATGAACAATGTGTTCAACTGTTGTGGAATGATGGGAACTAATTGTCAGTCATGTCAGATGTGGAACCGGAAGCGTGTTTTTTGAAATAACACAATTTTTGGTTTTACAGTAATAATGAAGATATCAGCTGAAAACCATAATTGGCTGACGTTTTGTAATTACGTCATTGGAATCTTGAACAATGTGTTCAAATGTTGTGGAATGATGGGAACTAATTGTCAGTCATGTCAGATGTGGAACCGGAAGCGTGTTTTTTGAAATAACACAATTTTTGGTTTTACAGTAATAATGAAGATATCAGCTGAAAACCATAATTGGCTGACGTTTTGTAATTACGTCATTGGAATCTACATTCAAATGTTGTGGAATGATGGGAAGTAATTGTCAGTCATGTCAGATGTGGAACCGGTAGCGTGTTTTTTGAAATAACACCATATTTCTGTAATAAACAGAAATATAGTTTAAATCCAAAATTGGCTCACGTTTTGTAATTACGTCATTGGAATCATGAACAATGTGTTCAAATGTTGTGGAATGATGGGAACTAATTGTCAGTCATGTCAGATGTGGAACCGGACGCGTGTTTTTTGAAATAACACAATTTTTGGTTTTACAGTAATAATGAAGATATCAGCTGAAAACCATAATTGGCTGACGTTTTGTAATTACGTCATTGGAATCTTGAACAATGTGTTCAAATGTTGTGGAATGATGGGAACTAATTGTCAGTCATGTCAGATGTGGAACCGGAAGCGTGTTTTTTGAAATAACACAATTTTTGGTTTTACAGTAATAATGAAGATATCAGCTGAAAACCATAATTGGCTGACATTTTGTAATTACGTCATTGGAATCTTGAACAATGTGTTTAAAAGTCAAGGAATGGTGGTAACTAACTGTCAGTCATGTCAGATGTGGAACCGGTAGCGTGTTTTTTGAAATAACACCACATTTCTGTAATAAATAGAAATATAGTTTAAATCCAAAATTGGCTCACGTTTTGTAATTACGTCATTGGAATCATGAACAATGTGTTCAACTGTTGTGGAATGATGGGAACTAATTGTCAGTCATGTCAGATGTGGAACCGGAAGCGTGTTTTTTGAAATAACACAATTTTTGGTTTTACAGTAATAATGAAGATATCAGCTGAAAACCATAATTGGCTGACGTTTTGTAATTACGTCATTGGAATCTTGAACAATGTGTTCAAATGTTGTGGAATGATGGGAACTAATTGTCAGTCATGTCAGATGTGGAACCGGAAGCGTGTTTTTTGAAATAACACAATTTTTGGTTTTACAGTAATAATGAAGATATCAGCTGAAAACCATAATTGGCTGACGTTTTGTAATTATGTCATTGGAATCTTGAACATTGTGTTCAAATGTTGTGGAATGATGGGAACTAATTGTCAGTCATGTCAGATGTGGAACCGGAAGCGTGTTTTTTGAAATAACACAATTTTTGGTTTTACAGTAATAATGAAGATATCAGCTGAAAACCATAATTGGCTGACGTTTTGTAATTACGTCATTGGAATCTTGAACAATGTGTTCAAAAGTCAAGGAATGGTGGTAACTAACTGTCAGTCATGTCAGATGTGGAACCGGTAGCGTGTTTTTTGAAATAACACCATATTTCTGTAATAAACAGAAATATAGTTTAAATCCAAAATTGGCTCACGTTTTGTAATTACGTCATTGGAATCATGAACAATGTGTTCAAATGTTGTGGAATGATGGGAACTAATTGTCAGTCATGTCAGATGTGGAACCGGAAGCGTGTTTTTTGAAATAACACAATTTTTGGTTTTACAGTAATAATGAAGATATCAGCTGAAAACCATAATTGGCTGACGTTTTGTAATTACGTCATTGGAATCTTGAACAATGTGTTCAAATGTTGTGGAATGATGGGAAGTAATTGTCAGTCATGTCAGATGTGGAACCGGTAGCGTGTTTTTTGAAATAACACCATATTTCTGTAATAAACAGAAATATAGTTTAAATCCAAAATTGGCTCACGTTTTGTAATTACGTCATTGGAATCATGAACAATGTGTTCAAATGTTGTGGAATGATGGGAACTAACTGTCAGTTATGTCAGATGTGGAACCGGTAGCGTGTTTTTTGAAATAACACAATTTTTGGTTTTACAGTAATAATGAAGATATCAGCTGAAAACCATAATTGGCTGACGTTTTGTAATTACGTCATTGGAATCTTGAACAATGTGTTCAAAAGTCAAGGAATGGTGGTAACTAACTGTCAGTCATGTCAGATGTGGAACCGGTAGCGTGTTTTTTGAAATAACACAATTTTTGGTTTTACAGTTATAATAAATATTACAGCTAAAAACCAAAATTGGTGGCTGTTTTGTAATTACGTCATTGTATTCATGAACAATGTGGGCAAATGTTGTGGAATGATGGGAACTACCTGTCGGCTATCTGAATTTTTTACAAGTTTGTAAGATTTCTAGTTGACAAACAAAATTTCACTTTTTTAAATGAAAAAATAATTTAATTATCTTTTCATCTATATGATGATAAAATTAAGATACATGTACACATTATTCACTTAACAAGAGGCCTTTTAGCCTTAATGCTCACCTGATTATATCATGGATATGCCATACCACATGCAGAAAATCAATGGTCAACCATTAAAATTTTCCCACAGATAGGGCCCAATGCAAGGATTAATTATCATTATTCTTAACAAGAGGCCCATTAGGCCTAATACACTCACCTGATAAATATTGGCTAGATGATATATTTCAAGAAAGCATAAATACTGAAAACTCGATATATATGTAGTACAGATTTGAGGCTTTTTCAGATAATTAACCATTTCGGTATTGTTTTGCATCTGTAACCTGGACCTTTGTACCCATGACCATCATCTATATCTCAAAGTAATTAGTGTATCAATTCCTACAATATTCTAATATATATTGCCTAAACAGAAAGTTTATATTTTTCCATATAATTAACCTCCGTAAGTGGGAGCTTGTTGATTCGAACCCGGATCGGGTCTGACTGTTGTATAATGCCATCAGCACAACACACAAGCAAAATTTCTGCACCTTTGCCTGTACTGGTGACATCTTGATGTAAGTGAAATATTCTTGACTGGGACGTTAAACACTATTACTCAACTCAACTCCATATAATTAACTGTTTCAGTATTCTTTCATATCTGTGACCGTGACCTTTCAACCAATGACCGTTATCTATATATCAAAAAGATTGTAACAGCAATACCAACAATATTCTAATATACATGTCTAAGCAAAAAGTGTATAATTTTTAAGGTAATAAATAAAATCACAAAGGTCAAAATTAGGTCATGACCTTCACTTTTGACCTTGACCCCATTATGGTGGTAATTACATGTACAAGACTTTGTCAAAACTGAAAACCCCATGCTATTATATGATCAAATTAGTTTAGTCAATCTACAGTTCGACCTCAAACTAATTGCAATAGAATATAATTTGTTACTATTAAGACATTTCCCAATTTGATATACTGCTAACTCTGACTGTATACGATATACGATTAAGTGGGGTTCATTTCAAAAGTTGTTATTGAACGTATATGTTGTTGATACAAAAATGTTTAATACAAACATGATTTACTAGTAAAACGTTCATCATTTTTCTCCTTCAAATTAAACTAAAGGTTATTCACAATACGGTTTTATGTTTGCATGGTAGATGACGTCAGATGTCATGCAGTATTTTGTACACTTTTATATCACTGTTGAACATTCTACGGGAATGAACTTTGTGAATTATTCTTTATTATTTTTTTTTTTTTTTATTTATTTATTTATTTATTTTTTTTTTTTTGAAAATCAGGTGATTTTATTTGAATTTTTATGTGTGTAAGGATAAGTTTTGTCACCCAGAATACTTTACTCAGAAGGAAATTGTCATTCCTCCTAATTGATATTGCTGTGTATGTGATTTTGATGTCGCAAAAACCCGCTATATAACGAAAAGACCTAGCGGTGCTAACTTTACATGTATTGTATTTAAAATAAAATAAAAAAGTAAATAAAAGATTTATAAGAAACATATATCCAGATTCAGCTTTGCTCATGTAATCTCGTATAAATACCCAAGTCCAATGTCCAGCAGTGCATGGCGAATGCTGGATGTTTGAGTCCTGTTTCTCCCGACCAACCATAGCAAATAGAAAATTGTTGTTTTGCCAAGTAATTTCTGAAAATGAAATGAATAGGGTCCTCCAGATACTGTATACTGTATAGCAGGTTATTTTCACAGGGTGTAAATTTTGGAGTATTTTGGCGGTAGTATTAAAATCGCCAAAATATTTATCGCCAAAAAATAGAGCAGTCAAAATTTATTACCTTAACTATACCTTACACTGTGACAAAGTGAATACAGTAGAAATTCGATCGCTCAAACGTCCATGCCTTGAAAACCCTGGATAACTCAAAGTCATCTGCCGGTCCCGTCCAAATCCCTATTAAATCATATGTAAATAAACCTCGATAGCTTGAACTACAATAGCTTGAATACCCCCGCTCGCTCAAACAATCAATAATTCTCGGTGTAAATTTGGTTAAAATTCAACTTCTTTCGCTCGAATACAATTTTATCAGAATGACATGTGGTCAGTCATTGTAAACAAAACACAAGCTGAAGCCATGATACAGATTTCACAGAAAGTAATAGAGCGAAACGAAATAACTCGTCTGGAACATAGAGTGTTACTCAAGATTAGTAATTAACCGTGATCAGTTCAGTAATCTCTTTATCCGATTACGACCCACAGGTGCATGATCGGTAAAACACCCGGGTCCACGCCAGATGATTAACTTTTTACCTCATCATAAAATAGTTATATTCTGTTATTTACATTTCATTGGAATGTGCATGGCAATGTGTATTACTGGCGGTTCCGGTGATTATTAATAACCAGCCATGTGCTCTGTATTATAACGAAAATAAAGTAAGTTTATTTTATATCATCAGTTGTTGTTATTTACTTTTACTTTCAACCAGATTTATTTAATTCAAATGAACTGTCCATATCGATAGATTTGCTGTTCAAAGTTTAACATTTTATTTACAAACAAATTTTGAAAACTTCGAGATATCATTGTGAATTTAACAGCAGTTTTCTATTGTAATAAAAATTGTAAAAATAAAAACTTGCCATGTTTTAATTGCTAAAATAAATATGCCAAAATTTACAACCGACTTATTTTTGTCAAAAACGCCAAAATTTAGCCATGCCAAAATAACCCGCTATACAGTACATAGACCATAACATTATAAAATTAAAATGTCTAGTTGTACATTGGCAAAAATAATGTTTGTTTTACAATAAACTAAGAACGCTACAAAAATTTAAATCTGACTTTTTATTTATGGCTGGCAATGTCTCCATACAAGTGAAAGCAATTCACATCAAGAAGATAAAACAATATTTAATTAGTCAATTTATTAGCTTTGCTAACATAAGTCAGACAATGATAAAAATTGTAATTTTATTGACTAATTATTGTACCATAAAACAAACGACTGTATACTCCATGTGCCAATGTTTAGTTTGTGCCCATATTATCAAACACGCCATCGTTTACACCGATCAAAAATACATTCACATGAAACAGTCAGTTTGTGGGTTTCGATGGAAAATAGATATTATACTACTGCAAAACTGATTAATTGTTTTGCTGAATAAACTGTTCTGAGAAGGGATTCCAATAAATTTCTAGTCAGCTTTATATTAGGATGGATGGAAAAAGGCGTGAGAAGGCGTGAATGTATTTATCTGATGACATTGAAAGTTTTGAAATGTCCCCTCAACAGTATATCATATAGTCAGAGTTACATGTAGCAGTATATCAAAGTAGGAAATTTCTAATAGGCTCTCAAATACATGAAATGAATATATAGTCAGGAGTCTACAAAAATCTGATAAGGGGAAAACAAGTTTTTGAGGAGTTTTAATTTCTTATGTGGATTTCTATAGACATGGGAGATAACTCTTGTAAAACAGCTAGAGTTTTAGTCCCATTATCATATGTTTTTTGCTATTTGAACAAAATGTAAAGTAAAGACCCTGGCATTAATTGATCATAATTGTTTTCATCTATACATTTAACATTTCTGAGTTCATTTAAAGTTAAATCATCAGCCCATTTTAATTTGGTTGCATTTTATTTTTAATCTGTCACAATCTAATGTTTCTAGTATTGAGGAATTAATGACAGAATACTTAGAGTAATGAAGTAGAAGTGTAGAAAAGTTATGTTTTTAACCTGAGATATACTTATTTTATCTTTTTGTGCATAATAAAATATATCTGAGGTTAATAAATTCACCATGCCCTTATTCAACATTTTGCATAAAGTCTTTCAACAAAATACATAAAATTGTTTATTACAATTTAAATAGACTTAAATTATTTATTTTAAGTTTATGCATAAATTTCCATCGATTTCTAGGCTGTTCTTCATATAGCAGAAAATACTTGAAGTTTTTTAAAATTTCTGAGTATAATTAGGGTCACAATACAGAGTTATCTCCCTTTTCAATAGAAAATGCTATTGGTAACTTTCATTGGCAAAAAATCAAAATCACTTACATACATCAGTGTTATTAATAACAATAATGATGATGTAAAGTGTCCATTATATTGCCTGAATTGGTAACAGTATAATGAAAATTCTGTAACACGGAAATAATATCTGTTCTCTGGTCACAAAAGTTCAAATTTAAAGTGGACAAGCTGACCACTTTAGGTCACTGTAACCTTAAATATAGGCCAAGGTCAACCAGTTTCAAAAACTTGGTAGAGGTGAATGTCCATTTGCTATAAATGAAGTTTAAAGCTTCTTGTCTTATTGGTTTCTGACAATAAAAAGTTTTAAGTTTTTTTCAATTTAAGGCCATTATGACCTTGAATATCAGTCTATGTCAACCAATTTTGTGAACATAAAAGGGTTTTCAGTACATCAAAAGCCTACACAAACAATATATGAATTAAATCATAACTAGAACTGTCTCTGAAAGAAGCTAATCCCCCCCCCCCCCCCCTTCCCAACTTTTGATCTGGGGACAAATTGTATGTAAGGCCAAATTGTAATGTGAAAAATTCTGTGTATGAAAATGTTAATAATTCGACAAAATACATGTGATGAAACCGATAATGGCAGGTGCAAATGTTCTTATGATGGTCAATATCTATGCATAGTTTTTAAAAAATTGGATCATATATAATTAAGTAACTATATAATCCAGCCAAAAAAGGAGGTGCACATGTTCAATGTATATAGAAACATCCTGTAAAGTTTCAGACTTGTTTGTTAAAAGCTGTAAGAGGAGTTAATTACACAAAATGGGTATCCCTCATATGAAATATTGTTGAAAAATGACTAAGTTAAACTACCCATAAAATATGAACAAAATGATATAATCCAACCAAAACAGGAGGTGCACATGTTCAATGTATATAGAAACATCCTACAAAGTTTCAGACTTCTTGGTTAAAAGCTGTAAGAGGAGTTGATTACACAAAATGAGTACCCCTCATATGGAATATTGTTGAAAAATGACTAAGTTCAACTACCTGTAAAATCTGAAGAAAAAAAAAATATAATCCAACCAAAATAGGAGGTGCACATGTTCAATGTATATATGGAAACATCCTGGCAAGTTTTAGACTTCTTGGTTAAAAGCTGTAAGAGGAGTTGATTACACAAAATAGGTACCCCTCATATTATAGGTCAAAGGTCAAAGTCAAGGGCACAGTGACCTAAATTTGGTACATGACACATCGCCTTCCCATGATGCATCCACATACCAAGTTTGATAATCCTAGGTGCTACGGTTCAAAAGTTCTATTCCGGACAGGAAGCGGGACAGACGGACAGACGGACAGACAGACGGACAGACAGACAAGGTGATTCCTATATATACCCCCCTAAACTTCGTTTGCGGGAGGTATAAAAATGTTTTTATTACGGCTCTATTTGCATAATTCCAGAAAATCAGGTCTGTAAAACATTTCTCAGGAAATATCAGGTACATATTATGTTAAATGCCTCACTATGTACTTTCTACATTTTACATTTGAACAAAATTGATTTAAAATTTAGTATACAATGAACATTTATGTGTTTTCACAATGTATAGTAATGGGGGCCATCTTGGATAACGGACCAGGCTATTTATATATTGGTATACCGGTAAAACTGGGTCCATGAGCCATATTGGGACAATTGATTTACAAATATTGTGAATCAGCAATACGAAGAAAAAGCTGGAAAATAAGGGTTGTTAATGTTTTCTATTTTGATGGTATCTGTTTACGTTGGCAAAATGTTTGAAGGTGGTATGTTATTGTTACATGCACTGTCAAACTTAAATATAAGTTTGCCTAAACTGCCCACATGGCATTGTTGTTTGTATTAGAATAGATTCTGAATGCAAAGCCTGGGTGAATTTAGGACTGAAAGGGTGGTCATCAGAGATAATTCCAAATGCAGTAAAATATGTAGGGCAGAAGCAAAACTTTTCTTTCTTTTAAATTATGCAATACAATATATTTATGTATTGCAATATGATCTCTGCAATATGCCATATACTGCAATACAGTTTTTTGCCGTATTGTTGCAGCTTACTATTTATGCATGTTTGCCACTTATAGTAATTGCGGCCATCTTGGATATCAGACCAGGTACCTAAATATAAAAGTTAAATATACCCTAAGTAGGGACTTCCACACCAACTTTGGTTTCAATTGGCCTTGTGTATGGAATTCGAAAGTCACATTAATTAGTTAAACTCAATTTATCTCAGTTAAATTAAGTTTAACTCAGTTAAACTTAATTTAACTCAGTTAATGCCAATTAATTTACATTAACTGCAGTTAATGCGAATTACAGAATATCTTAGTTTAACTGAGAAAATGCAAATTAATTCGACTTAACTGGAGAAAAACTTAATTTAACTCAGATAAATCGATTTTTTCTGCTTTTAATATGACTTGACTGAGGAATAATTGCCATGAACTGACAATTAACTCGTATGAACTCAGCAAGCGTTTTGATTGGTTTGTATCTCATGAAACTTAGTTCAATTGACTTAGTAAGAGATAAAATCTTGGAAGAACTTTGATGATGAAAATAATAAGGTAAACAAGTGTGTCTTGTATCATGTTTATTAAAATCTAAAACAGAATGCTTAAAAATGCTTATCTATTCATCACTGAATAATTTACATATTCGGTTGATTATTAAATTTTAAATTAAAAAAATAATATAAAAGTATCAATTGTTCATATTTTTTGATAAATATATTCACGCACTAAATTCCTCTAAAAAATATACAATTGTCAGCTTAATTTGTTAATGGTGAATACAAATAGACATTTAGAGGATCTCCACATGTGTGTATTTATATAAATTTTTAATTTCTTGAACATGTAAAGTCACACATGCTTTATTACATCAATATATTATTATCTTGCATGAACTGAACAACTCAACTTATCTGCAGTTAATGAAAATTGTCAGTTAATAATAGTTACAACTACCATTAACTGACGCAAAAGTCACAAAAATGAGAACAACCAGGTTTATCTCCAGTTAATAAGAGATAGTCCAGTTCATGTGAATTATTTGTCAGTTAAATTAAGTTTAACTCAGTTAAACTTAATTTAACTGAGATAAATTGAGTTTAACTAATTAATGTGACTTTCGAATTCCAAACTTGTGCTTTAAGAGATGGCAGGGCTCTGATAAATTTGTTCATACTGTTTGGCACTGTGCCAAATAATCAGGTGTTGTGTACTTGCACCAAGTAGTTGTTACTTTGCATTAGAAAAAGATGTAACTTTATTTTATTTATTTTATTTAAAATTTAGTGCTTCATTTTTTAAATTTAATTGGAATCAAGGATGACATGTGACAAATAATTTAACGGCACTGGGCCAAGTATGAATTCCACTAGTCACTGGGCTGTTTCAACTTGATCAGGATGAGAAGTGATAAAAAATTACGTAATGACACACCAAAACATATGAAAACACACTTCGCCATGCCAAAAACATAAATAAATAAATAAATAAATAAATAAATAAAAACAAATTCATATGGCTTTTCAGGCAGGTGAGCTTTGACACTAAAATGAAGAAGTATAGGTTAACAACATTGACCTGTCCTTTTGACCTTACATTAGGAATATTCATAAAGGAGGGTAGTGTTACGGTAAGATCCAAGTTAAAACATACACAATACACAGGTGTACTCTATGAGGTGAATATATCTCATGATGTATACAGAATAAACACCTGCGTTTCCTATACACAGATATACTTGGTCCATGATAAATATTTAAATGGAAGGTCAAGGGGACAGGTCAAAGTTATTTATTAGAATATATTTATTGGCAAATATTATTTCAAACATTTAAATAACATCCAGTGTGGTGGTAAAAAGCTGATTCATTTATAATTCCCTAACTTAGCTATGTAACAGGAAGAAGAAAAAATGCAGGGTAGGACAGGGGATGGAACCCAGGACTTCCCACATTATACAGGTTGGGATTCACCCCCCATAATGAAGGTAACATCCGACTTCGGCGATAA